>JALMGF010000174.1:0-22500 GCA_023333645.1 Sceloporus occidentalis | reverse complement strand
TAGTCATCAAGCTAAGTAACGAGACCAAGTACAATTTGTTTTAATAAAGGTTAGTAGTTTAGTAGACTTCCCTTACTAGAAAAACAGTGGTTTGTATTAATCTTACAATAAATACAGCAATTAGGACCTAGAGTACTGTGCATCAGTTTTAGACAGGTGAGAAAAAATGCCGTAAAATAAGAATGCTTTCAAAAATCGACATGTCAATAGCTTACTTTTATCATTTAACAAATTGCAAAGTGAGTGAACAAAATAAAAATCTAAATTAAATCAATATTTGCTGTGATCAACCTTTGTCTTCAAAACGGCATCAATTATTCTAGGAACACTAGCACATGTTTTTTAAAGAAACTCAGCAGGTAGGTTGTTCCAAACATCTTGGAGAACTAACCACAGTTCTGACTCTTCACAGATCTCTGGCCAAATATCACCTACAGTATTGTAGTATTGTCCATCTCCAAAAGGACGTTACAATGTAGTTACAATGGAATCTATAAGGTGGAACACACATGAGCATACATTTCCCATGCAGTAGGCGACATGGGGCACACTGTCAATTTAGCTACTGCCATGATCTTGTACCTGATTTGGTCTTCCATGTCTGGATACTGCTCCATTGACTCCACGGTCCTTGGAAACAGTCTTTTGGATCTTCATCAGCCACGCGCATCCGGAGTTTGGCATGGTATGTTCTGAGGGGCTTGAGTTGTTCACCCAATGTGAGCACCACCTCAGGATATTGACTAAGTGATAGTTTATCTGGGTTACGGGGACAGTCTGAAGATACCTAATGGGACCAATAGATTAATATAATGCACAATAAGCAGCCATAATCAATGTAAACATATAGTATATGTAAAAAAACAAAAAATTCAGAATTATGGTATGCAAATGGGTGGATTAAGCTTAAGTACTAGGTTACAAATAAAGTTGCCCAAAGGCCATGGGAAGCAGCAATTAGTCCCACTTGAACTTCAGCTGCCTGCACTAGATGCAAGATTCATAGATATATATATGGGGAATGGAGGCATTGGAGGGCTGAAAGTGGCCTGTCCTCACAGATTAATCCAAAAGGAGAACCAGTAGGATCGCTGCCGTAGTCACAGGTGAATTATGAGATAATGCAATGAAGGAAATGTTATATCTAAACGGAAGAGAAAAAGAAAGAAGGGCAAATTCAACCTCTAGAAGTCTCAGTACTATTGATTAATAAAACAGCCACTCCAGCCATCATATACACTCTAATAAATATGATAGCTGAGTGCCCCCTATAAATTTGTGTGTGGTCCCCCATGCAAACATATGGAGAAATTCTGTGTACTTGGGAAGACTTTTCCTTTTGAGATGTGGGGTAACGAATGTTTAACGCATCCCTGCATTCATTGCTATTATGATAAGGTCTGACCACAGCTGTTTAATAATACTCACCTCGTTTAAAGATGGCTCATTCTCTGTCCAGTAGCAAAGCTCAAACTGCAGCTTAAACTCCGGCTTCTCCGTTGGTCCTTTCACATGCCAGCTGGCAGTGTATGCCTCCCCATTGTTTACCTCCTTAATTGTCAGGTTTCTTGGTGTGATATTTACTAAAATAAAGTGAATTTAAAATAAAGGCAATATGACAAATTGCTAAGATGATGATGGCATCTAGCATGCATACCCTCTTTACCATCCCTTCCCCCCCATTCCTGTCTTTACCAGGACCATTCCTGTCTTGGTTGGCCATGTCCTAAGTAACATTATTTTTTCTTTTCTACCATGAGAGGCCTTTATGTGGCAGGCGAGCTTGCGTTCTTTGGCCGAAATACAATACTAAAGACAAAAATTTATTTCATTAGTAAATATGGCCACCCATAAATTGGGACTAAGTGCAGACATATTTGACTCTATTCAACAAGCCATCCAAATCCCAGGTGGTATTAACAGTGGATGCAAATACCAGGTTGTGCTTCCGCTACTTGTTCAAAATCAAGTTTCTTGTCATGTAATGACAACAGCAATCACGGAAAAAAACTATATTGAAAATAATAGGTAACACCTAAGCGATTTGATGCAAGCATTCAAAGGTTATGACAAACCTGGACAAAGTAAATAAATTAGGTAAAGAGTGCCCCGCTTGTAAGTTTGCATTAAATTTGTACCAACATTGAAAGGGTTCAATTTGAAACCGATTTTATTGTGTTTCAATGCATATTTTTTTTCATTGGAACCTTGAAACATTTCTGGGCTTTATGTCTGATAAGTATTATTGTTGTTTTAACCTTGCTATGCTTTTTTTTTTTTTTTTTTTTTAGATTATTTAGTGACATTCATACTGTTCTTTGCAGAACAGCATCTGGTGTTTCAAATTTAAATTTGAATTTAAACAAAGTTGGTTAAGAAAACTGATAATTTTATATATAATATAAAAAAAGTGAACAAAGGAGAGATCTCATGGTAGCAGAAGTAGTATGTAGGACCAGATCTGACTTACTGTGAATACAAGGTCGAAAGGATTTCACTTCTTCTACTGTTCGGATACTTATTGTAGGCAAGTTGTTTTCATCTTCCAGTGAAATGCTGCACTGACAGGCTAGGTGCGGCAAGTTTGGCAGCAACTGCTTGCATCTGGGATGACAACTGTGTTCCCTGGCGAAGACAAAGTGAAGCACTCCATGAAATGTAAATGTGATATAGCATCATTTTGTATATATATGTAAAAGCAATGGTAGGAGATGCCATTATGATTTCTAAGCTGCCATTAGTTCAGCCGCTGCTGATCTCGATAGGAATAAATTCACAAGCAGAACTGTCCAAATTATCATGAGTTTCCCTCAATTCATTGAAACACTATAAGCATTTGTATTGGGCTTGGTATGAGTTTCCCACCTCTATCACAAGAAACAGTTCATCTTGGGGCTACTTTTGGACCCATAGACCCTTTGTGAATAAAGTGTCACAACATTACCATCCAGAATGACATTAGCATCAATCCCTTACAGATGAGATGTCTGTGTTCCTCCTAGAAACCCCTTAAGTTTACTTTCTCCCCATGATGCTCTGGCTGTAAAGATGACCCGTTATGTATCATATACTGTAGACTTAGTCTTTATTAATGAGAAATAAAATAAATAAAATAATCTTTAGGGAGAAGAACAAAAAAATAAGACCCATTTTATTAGGTAATCCTGTAAATCCAACATTTCTCTACCTTCAGTTGCATTCAACTTACGTGGATGACTCTTTCTGCTTGTGATAAAGTTGGAAGGACACAGAGTCGGTTACTTCCACCCTCTGTGTCCAGGTGCATGTCAATGACTTTATATCAGATAAAAAGCATTGGAGGTTTTGGGACTTGGCGTCATCTCCTGAAAATAATAAACAGGGAAAAATATAAGTGAAAGAACGTTGGCGAGTGGGAAAAATAGTAGAGTTTTCTTTTAAAGTTTAAAACTCTTATGACTAGTTCAGTGCTCGGGAAGACTCAAAGACGTTATCAAGACACCTTATTTGCCTCTAAGTAGAAGATAAGCTCTGGGGAGATCTCTATATGGAGCAATGAGATGGTTGACCATAGTCTAGTGAAGGACTAATACAGGATACTTTCGCTCAGTGAGTGGTCTTCGTAACTTTGTAATGGTAGTGTGTAGACTTATTTGTGTTGTATAGAAAGAATAGAGAATCTGCTTCGTAGGGTCTTCTCTAAGGCAATTCGGTAGGTGAAACAGGTAATTTCTTCAAAAACCATTTGTAGTTCCAGAATTTATCTGCCCCACAGCTGTACTATGAGTCACGTGTATTATGTTTGAAAATTTTTTTACATGCTCATTATTACATTTGTGTATAAGTACATTTCCCTCAGTGCCTATGGGGCCAAATATCCAACTGCAAGTGCTGTACAGCAGTAGTCCACTTTGTCCCTTTGTCCCTGTGGAGGGGTATCCCTGGGGTAGGGTATTATCAGTACTGAGGTCTGAGTACTGAGTCTGAGATACCAAGTTACTTGCAGAGCATGAGAAGTACTTATATAACTCTATGGAGCAAAATCCAAGGTGAGGCAAGTGCACCCTCTTGAACTGCCCTTGTAGTTAAAGGGCTTGGCTAAGATCAACCTTAAATACACTCCCAAGGCAAATGCAAAACATTCTAAACACGTATCTTTATACCTGGTCTCCTGGGTTCAAGCTGAATTTCTGAGCTCCACTTGCTCCAGCTTCCTCCTGTCTTCAGCCTCATCCGTGCTAAGTGTCTCTCCCCTGACACTTGACCTCTATTTATGAATCCCCATGTATCCTTGCATTCCCCAGTGGCTGCGTTCTGGACCCAAGGACAAAATAATTTGAGAATAATTACTCTCCAGAAAGCAAACCCCAACCTTGCAGGGTCTTCACTGGTACAAAAACGCAGGTCCTGTTGAAGACCTTTCTTGGCTGAAACAATGTATGGCACAATGTATTTGACAGAATATTTTGTGTGTTCAATTTGAGGATATATAATCTTTGGATGCCTCTTTTTTTGGTAGACTTAGAGGCCATGTCTTATCTTATTTGTACCTCACAATAAATAGTTGTGTTTATAGTGACTTGTAATGCAGATCATATGCTACATAAAGCAACACAGTAACACATTAACAATAATCTAATACTCATGGAAAGTATAGTTCTTGTCCGTCTAACTACATCTCTTATCACTTGACATGAGATGGTACAATAGATATTTTTGTATTCCAGTTACTTAATTTATCCATGGTGTGCAAATGTATCTCTTTAGTGTTAGATAGAAAGGGGTATGCCATCAGATACTTCTTTGTTGTAGAGGTAGTCCCCAGAATTGTAGCTAGAAACACAAATTCAGTTGGGAAGCCTGGCATCAGTATTTGCTCATCGGCAGAGGGTGGTAGAGGAATTGTCAAGAAAAAGAATAACTGAGAAAGATTTGACACTTTGCTTATGGATGAACCGTCAATAAGCCTTATATGATTCACGTTATGACCTTATTGAATAAACCTACGTTTTCTATAAAGAATTCTTGGCACCTATTTATTTAATTCTATACCACACCGATGCATGATTAATTTATTTCACCTTGCACCCTTGATGAAATAACAAGGGAATTGAAGATTAAAGGAAGGGATTTTTAATTAGGATATTCTACATTCCAGGGGAATATCTTGCACTGCAGACAGATAATCAGCCTTCAATTCCATGTAGCAAAAATACGTAGGAAACCATACCCAGCTCTTAAAAGCTGTGTTGAGTTACACAATTATTCATGACAATGTCCCTTGTCGGTTAGTCATCGAGTTACAATGATGACAATAATTCCAGGATGACAGAATACCATGAAATAATCAGCACTTGGACAGTCTGCACTGAACATTTTTGAAAGCTTCCCCATAAAAAAGAGAATAAAAATATATAAAACAAAAATGAGTAACTGCTGTCTAGGACCTTCCTCACTGATAGCATCTCCTTCCATGTATAAGACGTCACCTCCTTGGATAGTTACTTAATTTTTTCCATCATAAAGTGTTTTCAATTTATAATTGTCATAAGGCATAGGAGAGAGAGAGGACATTTCCAAGAGGGTGTCATACCAGGTTGGTAAACTGGTTATTTTTGGAGACAACCTGGCATGGGTTGCAGTTTGAGAACATCAGTTTATACAATCCACCCTGAGCTCTTCCTGGGAGCTCTCCATATTTCACACCAGGGCTCTAGAAGTCAAAGCAGATTACCAATCCTCCAGGTCAGTTTGTTTGATTTTGAGGTGAAGGTCACATCAACTACCTGTCCACATTCTGTCCACTCACTGTCCCTTTCAAATGAATTGGTCCTCATATTGTTCACATCCCCTTCCTGCCTCCTATATGAATTAGGAGAAGGAGATCGTAGGAGTGCATGGCTTGGGAAGGTGCATCAGAGTAGACCTTAGTGCTCATAGGACATCCATGCCCCAAACCAGATGCCATGGTAGTTATTCTGTTTTAGAGCTTCACCCTGAAGACCAAGGTGCAGATGATGCAGGCACCATCACAGCAGCCATTAGTTTTGGTTTATATGATTCCATTAGGGCCTTCACTTCTTACACGGCATAAGTAACTTGCTAACATCATGTTGTGCCTTTGCTGGTCACCCCTTAAGCCATTTTTTTCATACATCCCAATGGTCCTGACCTTCACAGGACAGTCCTGATTTATTTTTTGCTTTTGCAAGCAGTGGGTAGCATGGGCTGGTTGGGGCAGATCCTCCTGAATCAATGGAGGTCTGTGCTGTTGCAGTATGTGGGATGTATAGCCGAGCTAATGAGTTTATATTTTCTACAAATGTAATTGTATTAGGTGTATTCCAATGACATAGAGATAGAAATGCCTTTAGAAGAAATTGTGTGAATGTGGCTCTCTATGTGGCGATACGGGCTAATATAGTCACATCCATTTGAATAACAGATTGTTTAAGTTTTAGGGGAGAAAATATTTAAATGTATTATTAAATTGAATTGGTGAACATGGTGTTAAACAAACTGGATGACACGGAGGGACAGAAATGACACGGTATATTGAGCTTCCTATCCAAAAGGCAGGTATAACAAGAAGGAATGTTACCGGTTTGAGTAAACACTGAGCATCTGTCTTTGATTAAATATTACAGATTGGGGCCATGACATATGCATAAATTATAATGCCAATCTGAACAGCAATCCAACCGATTGCGCATGCAAACTGCAAATACTTTTAACCCTTTGGTTTTCAGAAATGAACTGCATCGCTTTTTGACAACATTTTTTTAGGAAAACGGAAAGTAATAGATGAAGGGGCGTACTGCTGCATTCACTGCAAAAAAGTGCAAAATACCTGTTTCAGCCGTTAAACCATAAATTATATTACACCAAGAACCTGCATAACTGGAAACTCCCTCTCCCTCTTTATTAATATTTATTTCTATAGCGCATTCCATTCTGTAGCGCAGTACAGTAGGTAAACGGGTATGCCCTAGTATGAGTAGTTAGGTATGAGTAGTGCATCACATAATACTTTTGACTTTCTGAAACAAAGGGTGAAGAGCGCTCTGCTCAAAGGGGCTTACAATCTAGAATCTAGAGCTGAGGGTATATTAAACAAAAGGTAACTAACCCTATGCCTAAAAGTGGATCTTAAATTATTTTTTGAATGGCTGGACACTTGGGTGGAGGGGATGTGATAAGCTAGGATATGGTATTCCAACGAAATACTTTGAGAAGTCTTGTATATCACAGGGTAAAGATAATCAGATGTGCCTAGGTACCACATAGGTGTTTGTATGCAAGTGTCACTATGCGAGGGCATGCAAACAAGGCAAGTCGGGTTGATTGTGTTATCCTTATGGCTCAACTGACCACTTAAATGCTTAGTGAAAAGAACTCAGAGACTTCACAAGTATGGTAATTTTTTGTGTCTAGAACCCTTCCATTAAAGGTTTCATAGACAGCACCTTTTCACAACAAGACAAATATTAACCTGTTCAGTCCCCTGATACCAGGATGTCTTGAGTAACCAGAATGAGGAATCTGCACACTCCAAAGGAACCAGTGGCGACTCTAGAAACAATATATAGGGGGGGCACACAAGATACCACAGTCAAACTGGGGGGGCATTCATAATTTCCAAAAGTAATGTGCTATGGAATTATACTTTTGTTATTGGGCTAAAATAATACTTGATCATTCAACATGGGAAGCCTGAAGTCACAATTGAGTGCGACTAATCCTTGAAATAAATATTATAACACAATAAATAACTTTTCCACTAAATCAGACCTGGGCAAAGCACGGCCCGCGGGCCACATCCGGCCCGCTGAATAGCTCGGACCGGCCCGCAAAGAGTGTCCTGGTGACTCACCAATGAGTCCGGTGTCCCCCCCCGCCCCGGTCACTTACCTTAAACTCCTGTGTTGGAAGCGTTTGTCTCGGGTGCCGGCGCTTTACGCTGGGCGCCGGCATATGACGTCAGACGCCGGCGATCAGCAGTGAAGCGCCGGCACCCGAGACAAACGCCTCACGCTTCCAACACAGGAGTTTAAGGTAAGTGACCGGGGCGGGGGGGGGAGATCCTGAGAAGGGGGGGTTAGGGAGTTAGAGGGGAGATACTGAGAAGGGGGGGTTAGGGAGTTAGAGGGGAGATACTGAGAAGGGGGGTTAGGGAGGGAGGTCTTACTGTGTGTGTGTGTCTTACTGTGTTTGTGTGTGTGTGTATCTTACTGTGTCTGTGTGTGTCTCACTGTGTCTGTGTGTGTCTTACTGTGTCTGTGTGTGTCTCACTGTGTCTGTGTGTGTCTTACTGTGTCTGTGTGTGTCTCACTGTGTCTGTGTGTGTCTTACTGTGTCTGTGTGTGTCTCACTGTGTCTGTGTGTGTCTTACTGTGTCTGTGTGTGTCTTACTGTGTCTGTGTGTGTCTCACTGTGTCTGTGTGTGTCTTACTGTGTCTGTGTGTGTCTCACTGTGTCTGTGTGTATCTTACTGTGTCTGTGTGTGTCTCACTGTGTCTGTGTGTGTCTCACTGTGTCTGTGTGTGTCTTACTGTGTCTGTGTGTGTCTCACTGTGTCTGTGTGTGTCTCACTGTGTCTGTGTGTGTCTTACTGTGTCTGTGTGTGTCTTACTGTGTCTGTGTGTGTCTTACTGCGTGTGTCTTACTGTGTTCATAGCTTATTCAGTTATTGTAATAAATATTTTAGCCCATTTTTTAGCTCAAAATATTTTTTCCTTTTTTTTCTCCTCTAAAATCTAGGTGCGTCTTATCAGCAGGTGCGTCTTATAGAGCGAAAAATACGGTATGCACTCCGAAGCCTTGTTCATTTTGTTCACTTCTGTGCTGTGCTAATAGTTATTCAGGCCTTACTTATTCAAGCACCTCTACCAATGACGTAGGCTTGAATAACTTTATTAAACAGCACATAAGTTAACAAAATGGACAAGGCTTCGGAGTTTGTAGTTTGTAGAGGTCTGGCCCTCTAAAACCATTCCAATTTCTCATGTGGCCCCATGGGAAAATTAATTGCCCACCCCTGCACTAAATGATTTCAGGGCCTTGAACGTTTTGTCCCCTGAAGTCACTACAACTTCAGGAGGGCATTTTATCTCTGGATAAATATAAATTAAATAATTCCTACTGTAAGTTAAGTGCCAGGAAACAGATGACCAAACACACACACCAACACAGGCTCTGTCACACCGACACCCAGACACACACACCAGGACAGGCTCTGCCACACCGACAACCAAACACACACACACACCAGGACAGGCTCTGCCACACAGACACCCACACACATCAGGACAGGCTCTGCCACACCCACATCCAAACACACACACACACACACCAGGACAGGCTCTGACACACTGACACCCAAACACACACCCTAGGACAGGCTCTGACACACCAACACCCAAACACACACACCAGGACAGGCTCTGCCACACCAACACCTATACACACACACCCGAGGACAGGCTCTGCTACACTGATAACCAAAAACACACAAACAGCAGGACACAATCTACGTCACAGACGTCTACATCAGGATGGATTTTTCACACTGCATTGTCGTTTATACTCCCCTTAGTGTTTTTGCCCCTTGTGTATTGATGCCCCTGCTGCCCATATATATTATTAGCCCAGTTGCCGATAGCAGGTATAGATCAACACATTAACACACAAACCAAGCTTTGCATGTATAGATCAACTGAAATTCACTTGTGATCTCAGCACTGAAGGTATATATCAAATAAACAGAATCAGACATACAAATCCTGTATTTGCAGGTAAACAATAGTATATGAAACGTAGCACTGCAGGTATAGATCAAATAAATACATGGAAACAGCATTGCAGGTATTAATCAACTTAATAAGACATACAAACACTGTATTTGCAGGTATACATAAATAATGTATGGAAATATATAGATATGGATCTACTGAATAACGCAAAAACCCAGCTTTGCTGTTAGCAATCACACTCCTATCATGCCAAGTCAGCAAGTACATGCTGGTACAGGGTGGCTGTAAGTGATGTGTAGACCCCATACTGCTGGCAGGATCAATACACAAGGGGGGCAGCTAGCTAGGTTTCAGCATGTACTGGCTGACTTGGCATGATAGGAGTGTGATTGCAAACAGCAATCAAAGTCCCATCATGCCTAGGTTCCAGCACGTACACATCCAACCAGTAAATGCTGGAACCTAGGCATGATGGGACTGTGATTGCTGTTAGCAATCACACTCCTATCATGCCAAGTCAGCCAGTACATGCTGGTACAGGGTGGCTGTAAGTGATGTGCAGACCCCATACTGCTGGCAGCATCAATACACAAGGGGGCAGCTAGCTAGGTTTCAGCATGTACTGGCTGACTTGGCATGATAGGAGTGTGATTGCTAACAGCAATCACAGTCCCATCATGACTAGGTTCCAGCATTTACTGGTTGGATGTGTAAGTGCTGGAACCTAGGCATGATGGGACTGTGATTGCTGTTAGCAATCACACTCCTATCATGCCAAGTCAGCCAGTACATGCTCCAGTACATGCTCGTGGTGCGGCCTGCGTAAGATTTTGTTTCCCTGGCTGCCGATCTTACGTGGGCCGCACCTCGAGGTCTCGCGGGCCGCATTTGGCCCGCATGTTGGACGCCCCTGCCTTATTACTTTCTACCCCCTCTCCCTCCCTTATCACTTTCTAACCCCCCTCCCTACTCACTATCTACCCTCCCCCTTTGTAGTTCTCTCACCTTTAGGCCCAGCGACGGGAGCACGAGGCTTCAGTCTTCCCTCTCTGCTGCGGTGGCCGCTGCTTCACTGCTGAGCGCCGAAATATGACGTCATATTTCGGCACTCAGCATGAAATGCCGGCACCACGACAGAGGTAGAGGCCTCGTGGAGGAGAATGGGGGGCAACGAGCGGTTGCTAGGCACCCCTCTCTCTCCTCCGCATTAAAAAAAAAAAAAAAAAGACGGGATTTAAAGTCGCATTGCGACTTTATTCCAAATTCGGCAGGGGGGCAACAGGGGGGGCAAGGATTAACCTAGGGGGGCAATTGCCCCCCCTTGCCCCCCTGTAGCGACGCCACTGAAAGGAACTCAGGTGCTTAACTGTGCCAGGAAGGGCCAGCTCCCCAGTAGATCAAAATAAATAAAGGCTCCAAGCACTCAAGGGTTCCAGCTCAGGCAGATTTATTAAAGGAAGACAGAAACAACGTTTCGACCTCACAATGAGGTCTTTTTCAAGTTGGATGTCTTGGCTTTGTTGCAGCGGCCGGGACATCTCCCTGTATCTTGACAGCCTGGACCCACCCTTGTTGGCAGAAGCCAGTGTCGCTGACTTCTTCCAGGCCGACCATATGTAAAGACACTTGCCCTATACTGGATGTCCCATTGCTCCCCCTGCAAGCTGATTATATGTACTATGATTAGTAATGCAAGGCTATGGAACCCTACTTTCTGAACACAGTGTGATTAGCACAGACAGATAAAGAGGAGGAGAGGGGGAAAAAAATATCCACCTTTAAAATTGTTGAAAAAACAAAACAAAAAACTAAGGGAACATTTAAATATAAATAATAATAATAACCAATAATAAATTTCACTACGGTAGCATCCTGAAGTTGCTCAGATTTACGTCACTAAACTCCCTGAAAAACTATGTTATTCCATACAACACATCCCGCCCTTCTGGAAAAGTCACAGTTAAAGGCTGTTACAAGACAAATTTAATCTGTGTACTTTTTAATCACTAATGGATTCATAGTTACCTCCCACGGCTCTGCTTCCGCCTTGTAGTTGACTTCACATTGTAAGACCTCAGTTGAGTTATTTTTTAGTAATAAATAATAATCTGATAAGTGGAGAAAATATGTTTCCTCCGTAGAGTACAACTCAGGTTTCTGTTGCTCTGCTTGTAGTGTATCTGTAAAAAAGGGAAAAATCTTACACTTCATTTTCAATATTTGATGGAAAATGTATAGATCAAAACATTTTAGGTGTTGATATTGTTAAACTACAGTTAAATTATATAACATGGTCATTGGCAGAGGTATATACTGGCTTAGGTCAACTGGGCATGACGGCCCTGTGCCACCAAAAAATCCTTCTATTGGATGTTCAAGCTCGTTGGTGCAATGTTAGTCAATGAGCTTGTTACAAGAGAGATCTCCTCAACCAGACCATTTACACGATAGAGTCCTGTGCCAGGGTGGTACAACCTCAATGGCATCCTGTACACGGCATTACGTGTCCTTTCGAATGGAGAGTCAGGAGATTACATCGTATCCCGGCGCTCAATGGAACTGATGGCAGATGTGGTGGTAGGTAGGACAGGCCCTAGGCAGCACCCAACATAAATTGCAATGCTGGTCATGGATGGATCTAGGTATTTTAAGGGCATTAAGTAAAAAAGTAGACTAGGTAGCCCTAATTGTAAAGCAAGTTATTAAAAAATATAACATGCATACTAATCACCTGATTAAAAGAATATAAGAATATAAAAATATAACTGTGAGGAACCTGTATATCTCTCTTCCCACCTCCTCTGATGGAGCAATTAGAAGGCCGGAAGCCCTGAGCAGTTTTTTAATCTTCGTATATGGTGGCACTAACTATGAAAATAGATGTAGAATCTCACCATTTCTGGACGGATTAAGTTGAATGTCTAGATTCTGATCTGGTAAGAAAGTAAATTCATATTCCAGGCCAGTGACGTAGTCTGTTCTGTTCAATCGACATGTCCACTTGATATCAGATAGATTTTTGCTTTTTGTTTCCGTGTGATCACAAGATTCACATCTACAAATAAAACAGGAGATTGCATCACTGAAAGTCGTTGCAGGTCACACGTTTGTCCTACTTTACCATGTATTGGATTTACAGACAGAGTCCTCAGAGCTCCACATGCTTTAGAAAGAAATAACAGATAAGCGACAAACTAGAAGCTTGGACAATGATGGGCAGGGAGTGGGAATGTTGGAGGGGTCATCAAGTATCTAACTTAAAATGGCTCTTCAGGAAAACAACAGTAATTATGGATTTCCAACCTATAATACAACCCTGTTTTTCCAATCTATGTAACCAGGGGTTTATTGTGAAAATAAACATAAAATACTTCAAAACCAGAACCCTGGCGGGATCCGGGTGATGCTTGTGAAAATGGGTAGAAAGGATTTCAAAATAAATAAAAAAAATAAAAATAAAAAGTAGATCTTGATCAGAATGTTACATTTAAACTCAGTCCTTTTGCTTTCTGCAGCTGTCACCAAATAAAAAAAGTTGACAAAAGAGAAAGGAATAATGGGGAGGAATAAACATGCAGATCCTGAGTCCTGGAAGTTAAGAAGGCTGTTCCTATAGTATATATACAGTGGATTTCTAAAACATACTGTGCATACCGCTTATTCTATTACTGTATGGACAAGTTGAGTTGCACATCCCGCATGTTCTTGTTTAACTTTGTAATTGCTTTCAGCATTTTATATTGCTTGGTCAACATCAGGCAAAATTACATAGTCTACCAGAAAGAATACTTGGAAAAAACTCATTTTAATACAAATAATGTTTTATGCGGATTAGGACATTTAAAACAATAGATGGCAACGGACTGACTTGAGAACATCTGATAGCTTTGAAAAAAGTAGGCAGGAAAATGAAAGATAGAAAGAACAGAATTAATAAAAAGTAATACTAATAATAAATAACATTAAATGTAAAATAAATAAATAATAATACCTATAGGACCCAAGTGATATCACTATGACATCATCATCGGGGCTTTCCTTTAGTTTTAAAGCATCAGATAAAAAGTTCCAAAACAAATACTTTTAGATAGTTTTGTTGCATAAGAAATCATTACAATGTTCCACAGATCTCACCCTCTTTCTTCTTTGACAAGCATGGTGCAGTTCCACCTGTATTTCTCAGTATATGGTCTGCAGAGGAAGAGAAAAAGCTCAGTAGACCATCTGTAAAAAAAAAAAACGGTATCTCGGACAATAGGGTAAATGGAATAGAATTTTAAGGGGCAGTCAGTATTAAAAGGATACAAATGTAACACAACCCCAGGGCCGATTCCAGACTGAATGGCACCCCAGGCCAGAATATTTCCTTGCGCCCCCCCTTTTTTTTTTTTACATAGATGGCAATATTTTTAAAGCCTAGCAGGATCGAGCATTGAAGAAGCTGTACGTGGTTGGGTGCAGAGCAATTATTTCTTATGATGGGGCAGCTGAGCCAGGTACACATGGTGCATCACACCCAGGCACATGAAATAATAGCTCTGCCCCCTACTCTGTACAGCTTCTACACTGCTCACTGCTCTACATGTCACTCTGCGCACCATCTTCATGTCTTATACACTGTAATTCTATATGCAACCATGCAATCAGTCTAACACCATACATTAACACACATTCTAACACCTGACACTCGAACAATACACTAACACACTGTTCATAGACACCCCAACCAGTTTAATACTGTCTAACAACACACACTCACTCTAACACCATAAAATTACACCACCATACACACTCTCTAAAACCATACACTTACACACCACACTGTACACTAACACACTAGCTCTAACACCCAGCACAGCTTAACACTGCACACTAACACACATACACAGTTTAACACTACAAACACCGTATGTTGACACACACTCTAACACCAACACATTCTGTGCACAGTCTAACTTGTACACATGGGTGTTTACAAGTTTTTTCCAGGGAAGTATTGTCCCCACTTTTCCCCTCTCACATCCTAATACCTCCTTAAACCCCCCCCCCCCCATTGCCTACCTTTGTTGGCTCAGGAGATTCCTCAGCAGTAATCACCTCCCCATAACAGAGATTCATGGGAAATGTAGTCTCAACAGCTGGAGTATTAACTAACCCTAGCTGCAATACATGTTTGAAATAAACTACCTTGTGTCTGCACTATGCAAACTCTTTCTCTCTCTGTGCCTGTAAAGGAGCAACTGCCAGAGTGAAGGGGAAGAGACCAACTAGAGGGAGAGGAAGAGAGTAGACTGAACCACTCAGCAGGGATGTTAAATACAATCTTCTTTATCTATCTTCTTTCTCCTTATCTATCTTATTCTTTATCTATCCATAGCCATCTTATGTATCATTATCTCTCTATGCTGGAGTGTATAAACCCTTCCCCCAAGGCACCAAGGGGTTAAAGCCTCCAAATAAGGGTCGGGAGTCAGGCTTTTAAAGTCTGCCTGGACTGCACAGACAGGAGCCGCACATGAAGGCTAAATGCTTGATGTTGGGGTGTTTAAAATGTGCTTCAGTTTTTAAACCTGAGGAAGAGGCCAATGTGAGAAGTCTGGGTGCTACATGATGGATTCTCCATAGAACACTCATGGAAGTGAGTTTTACCTCCTCCTATGTATGAAAAGAAGTGATTTTTTTATTTGCTAGTTATTGACAAGCTGTGAGTCTCTGCTGTAAGAGACTGTGTTTATTTGACTGCTAAGTGAAATAAAACTGACTTTATTTTGAAAACTTCTGTCTTACTGTCATAGCACCTGCAGACATACCCGATCTCTACATTCTCTCCATCTCTCTCATTATCTCCTCCCTTTCTCACTGTCTCTTTATCTTTATCTCTCCCTTTTCTCACTATCATCTCCACCTTTCTCCCCATCCCTTAGCTTCCCCTCTCTCAGGTACCGTGGTGGGAGTTTGAGGTCTATTTCTTCAGACTTCTGTTTTAGCAGAGGTCTGCTTCAGTGTTGACTTCATATCCTGACACTCGGCATCAATCGTCGGCACACAGCATTAGGAAGCACTTATTGGAGGCTAGGGTAGCAGAATTATTTCTGAAACCGGGTAGATCCACCCAAGAAGTTGGTGCCCCCTTGCTCCAGTAGATCTGCTTAAGACGAGATCCTGGTGTATATGCCATTTGAGCTTGTGGAACCAGCCACACTTTACACTATCACTCATTAAGATTACCTTCTCAGCCCTAACTTAGCAGCTGACATGTCATTTTGGCTGTGATTTAGTATGTTGTTTATTTTGAAACCATTTGTAGTAAAAGCAATCTATGGAGTTGGGATTTGTAAGGGAGACAGTGAGTCACCAAAACCTCTTATATGAACTTACAGCACAGAAAAATAGCTGTACAGACCCATATTCACAAACTTTCTGGAACGTCTGCTCTCTGCCCATTGACATGTGATATGCGAGTCGTAATCTGTGAGACACTGTAGGCTTTCCATTAATTTTGTGCCTAATGAAACAAAATTGGGAAATGTTATAGCATGGACATGACATAGAGTTCATTAAATTATGGCTAGAGTCAGCTCCAGGCAGTGAGGTCTGGAGAATCTGCCAAATCTGCCCTATGACTGGGGTGAATTCCCTGAGACTCTGAGTTAACTGAGTTAAAAATAGACAGTAAATAGGTTGGATCATGGCATGCATATTGGTTGTAGAGCCTGATAACAGACACATCACAGTAGTTATAATCGATCAATGCCCCAATCCCCAATGTTGGAGCAAGAAGATAACTCATTCTTAACAAGAATATAATAATTTGGAATATAAAATAAAAAAGACGCACCGCCCATTGACATCAGTCATTGAGGGGCAGTCCTGGCTGAGTCCCGTAAGGGTAGGCTTCCGGATAGCCAGAGCCTAAAAGTTCTCAGGTATTCACATATACCCTACCTATCTTAAAACCTGCATGTTAGTGAATCTGAAAGTCGTTTAGCAAGTATTATCATGTGAGGGCATAAGACCTCAGTCAAGTCTGGTCAGTTGGGTTAATTGATGAATTTGCACCATATGGTCAGTAGGATGAGTAGATTCTGACAAGAGGGACCCTGTGTGGCCAGTTTACAATAGGTGGTAAAGAGGCAAGAAGTAAACCACACAATACCAGAAGACGTATTTACCTTGGGCGCTGCCTTAGGCCTGACCTAAGACAGCGAATGCCCCCACATTCCCTCCACCATGGCCACCGCCTTCCACCCATGACTTAAAGGCATGCAGCCCAAGATGGCGACCCGTCCCTCGGTTTTGCAACAGTAAGCTCTGCCTCCCCCCTGGATCTGCTGCCCTGAATAAATCTCACCCATAACTCAAAAAGAGGTCTAGTAAAGAACTTTCAGACCTGTGTGTTTTGGGGCAAACGCTGGGTATTAAATTGTGGTAAGAACGACCTAACCATTTCACAAAATGTTTATATAACAGCGGTCTAAGGAGTCTGGATCTTTTTTTTTGTATACTGTGTTCATACCTTTATTCTCTTTAACAACACACAGAAGATGCAGTATGATGAAATACACGATCATTACAATGATGTGAGTGTTCATCCTGGCAAATGAGCTTGTAGTTTTACCATGGATTCATTCCTGCATCGGTAATATACCCAACAGCTTCAATAAACATGATTAAAGGAGCTGCAAACGAGACAAAGACAAAAAGTGAGCGTTATATTATTTTCTTTTTAATCTGTCTGTGCAGTGAAGAGAATCTTTTAATTTGCATGCACTCGCTTCTGTGGCTACGGTCAGAAACAAAGAATATACGGTCCGACAATTTATTAATATTTGTGTAACAGTGCCTTATTGATGCCGATATGCAAAGTACTACTATATTCAACAAACAAATAATAATGTACGATATTCACTGTATTCCAAAATATATCCCAATATTTTGTGGCTCAAGTAATAATGAAACTTCCTATCATCTGGGTTTTAAGTGGCACATTTGGCACAAAATGAGTTAATTTTTTTCATACCTATTAACCTTGTAAGACTCTTTATATATGAACACTTTAATAGCCTGTCACAAAGATTCTGTTGTAGTGACTCACTACACTAATGAGCAGCAACCCAACGGTTCTAATAACAGTGCCTATAAAGCCAGAAGGTGATTAGATTCTAAATTATGTCACCTGTATTCAAGCAGTGATTTTAGTAGAAAAGCACCAAATGGGGTGATCCGATATCATTAAATCAGAATAGAATATGACTGTGTAAAGTTGTAAATCTGTCTACTCACCCTGACACTAATGGAAAAAATGTGGGGTGGAACACAAAGCCCTATGGCCCCTGCGGCACCACGAGGCTCCTTAGAGACTAATGACGTCTGTCTTTTTTTTATGACTAAGCATGCCCAAGATGTTTATTAACATACCATTGGCTCATGTTTTGTGTAAAATTGTATTTATTTGCCCGATAATATTTAGATCCAAAATATATAAGTTCTAGCGTAATAGGTTCATTCCAAAATGAAAACCTACTAGTTGGCCACCTTGGGACGATGCAGAAGATACAAGGACAGTGTTAAACACTTTAATGAAATATTTTACAATATTAAATATTCTAAACTTTCCAATGATAGTAGAAATGTATATATATATATATATATATCTATATATGTATATATATATATATATATATGTATGTATATATATATATATATATATATATAAAATGACATAATATCATGATAATGTGTAGAGTTTTAAATGTATATTTGTCAAGATTATGTTTCATTTGGTATCAAGGGGATCTGGACACATTTTTACAGTTTGTTTAGCTTACGTAAACCTATTTTTTTTAACGGATTCGCTTTGATCTGCTAAGACAAAAATAGTTTTTTTAAATTTGCTATCAGGACATTCTGAGTCACGTTCACTAAAGTGAGGTTAAGCAGTTTTTTGACTAGGTGCCTTCGGAGTTGAATTGCTTATAGAAATACAAAACAGTTTGAATTTTTTGGCTAACCCTGCTGTTGAGTAAAAAAAAAGAATTAGATGATATTTATCTAAAGCTGGGATGTCTGTTAAAAAAAAGTTTCTTTAGAAATGATCGGCCAATCTGTTCTGAAAACAGGAAATGGAGTTACGAGACAAAATCTTTATGGTATTTATTTAGGCCAGACATTTTTGCTCTTTCCCTGGCCAAGAAAAAGGAAAGGGTATGGACTTTTATTTTCACCTCATTTACCTACATTTGTGCATTAACTGTTCCAGTTCCAGTTCATTATCCTCTTTGCTGAGTGGTAGATAGGTGGAACAACCTCCCAGCAGAAGGTTAATACTGTGACGCAATTTAAACATGCATGGCATAGTCATACTGTCACTGATTGGCTGCTTCAAGCATCTGCGGGGCTGCAGCTTCTTCTTCAGGAAAGTCCTTTATTTACTTTATGGTAGAATGTGCAGTAAAGCATTCACAGAGTTGGAGCCCCGCCATCTACTCCAGTGTGATAGGGACTTTTAGTACTGTAATGTGTACTTTCCTTACAGATTGTATAAAATGCTTTTAGATAAACTGAAGCAAATGAAAAAAATTACCGGTAATCTCGCCACATTAACCATGTGTTATGACAGACAAAGGAGTAGCGAGGTTCTTCTGCTAGAAGGATTGCATTTGCCCTAAATAATGCTTAATGGGGAGTTAATGTTTCATCTTGCAGTAAATCACCCGCAACCAGCAGTTTTAAGATTCTGGGAACCAAAGAGTAAATGAGGGCAATATTCTCTGCTAGCTAACTGGTAAACGTTCTCTCTTCGTCTGCTCCTTATCAGCCTAAATGCATTAAAGAGATTTAGGGAACCGCATTATGACACCATAGTAGGTGCTCTTACTCTCTGTTATGCGCATGGTCCAAAATCGTAGAAACAGAAGAGAGGTCTTCAACAAAAGGCACAGATATCATGTCACAACCTTAGAACACCAGGCAAGTGGTCATAGTGACCTATCGGCTCTGTGCCCGGTTCCATTTCGACCCACTACGTGTGGATGGCATCATGATCTCATGTCATGTAACATGGGAGGGTTGTGACATCACTAAACGCTCTGCCTACTGAATGTTCATTCTTCGCCTAATTTATTTGTGCATATTGCCTGGGATATTTGCCAAGACGGGCACCTTTCTGGGATATAACCAGTGAACTTTCACAGCAAATTCATGACTATTGGCAAATATGTGAGCCCTTTAGTTACGCCCCTGCTCACAAATCATCCTTTTTGAAGCAACCTCTTTTTCATTGTTAAAAAAACAAAGAAAAATCTAATCTTACTTCTTTCCACAAACAATGAAATGCCTACTTAGAAACATCTTTGGTGACATTTATTGTTCATCATTAAAAGAATGCGTAAAGGCTATCAGGAAAAAAAGGATGTGACCGTGCCGACACATCACATGATTAGACACCAAGCAAGTGAAGCAGTATAATAAAAGAGGTAATAACAGAGGTAAATGTCCATGGAAAGAGTTAAAAGCCCCAAACGCTCATCAGCAAACCGGCCATTCCGTACCTCCGTCAGATTCCCTTCAAGCCGTTGATCTTTTCATTTTCCGCAGACGAGTCTTCGAGCTCCGCAGACTCTGTGGGTGTCTTTTTACCAACTTCCCTTTTTTTTCCGAGTTGACGTGAAAAGTGAAGCAAACTCCCAGTTTCCTGCTGATCTGTTTGCTTTCTATTTAGCAATCTTTCCAGAAAAGAACAATGGGGGGGGGGCACACTACAGGGATCTGTTCTGTGGGTCATAGTAGATGCCCACCCCAGATCTTACACACCGAAGGTCGCTTTTATGTTTTCCACAGTCCACACAAAAGCATATACAATGGTTGTACTGACCAGGGATATATTAAATAAGCTCCCAATCCCTTTCTTTTTTTATCTTTTGTTTTGAACCTGATCCTGGGTGTAATATAGTAACTCGGTAAAGGGAAAATGCAGGCAGATATAAGTGATATTGGTACTCAAGACAAGTCTGCCATGGTTATTTGCGTGTGGTTTAAAGAGGCATTAAGAGAGGAATGTAACCTATCTGCTAACATGTATCTAAATATGAATTATGGTCATCACAGCTTTTAGTGAAAAAAATATTTGTTAATGAATATTTCCTTTCGCTTGTGCTTTTTGTTTGTAATTTTTGTTGTGACATATGGACATCCATAATGCGGCAAGGTCTGGGGGCCAGTACTCGGTATCGAGAATAATTCTACACTATTAACGACTGTCCATAATAATCGTACCTGGGAACAATCTTCCCTCTAATTTTTCTTGGGTGGTGTGCGCAGAAAATTTCTGTTTCCCAGAGCCAAAATTTTGTGCGCACAATATGCTTCTACAGTCCATATAAAGCGAAGTTGGTGGAGCTGGAAAAAAGAATCACATTGCAAGGGGGGGAGCTATATATTTCCAACCCTTTTGACTCCATGGTCTATTTTAAAGGTGAAATTCTCACCGCAAAAGTTAATTATGAGTGAATCACGAGCGGGGGCTCCAGGCTGCATAAAGGATCAATATATATATATGTGTGTGTGTATATATATATATATATTATGTAACAAGGTGCGGGGTGTTGTCGTGGAAGGGGTATACATTCCCCCTCGATTTTGCAGGGTTTTATACGACATATAGGGCAGGCTGGTTCTCCACCCCGCAGTTTACATGCACCTGGACTGACACGGGTTCCAGGCCGGGAGTTTAAGCTGACTCCAATGCACTGGTCAGCTGCAGGTAATTAGCTGCACTGACTGCAATATAACCTGACCTGTTGGACAGAGGAAAAGAGAGAGTTTGTTTGGAAGCAGCAGAGCTTGCTATGCACAAAAGAGACCATCAAAGAGGTTGGTGGGATTATGTTTTGTTTTAGTTTAGACCCTTAGTAGTGAGGGAGTTATATGTTAGTAAGCGCTCAGACGAGCTAGGCTTTTGTTTGTAGCGAATTTGTGTTCTATGTAATCCTGTAAATATCTTCATACGTGGACTACAAATAAATCGTGGGTGATTACCTTACTGAGATGTGGCGTTAATACTAGACTTGTGCATTCGTCTTCGGGCGAACATGAAAACGAACACGAAGAGTGCGTTTTCGTGTTCGTTCCGAAGACATGAAGAAGAGAAGACAGTGCCGGTAAAACGTAGGCGAAGACGAAGACTCACACACGAAGAATCTTCGCCTTCGTCTACTATTCTCCCCGGTTCCTTCCCCATCTAACTTACCTTATCTTCACAGCATTGCGGGAGTTGACTGAAGTGGAAATCCGCAGGTTCGTCGTCAGGGGTTACAGGGCAGTGTGAGTGAGCCTATTGGTCACCTGCAGGGTCTTTCTCTGGCATCAACCAATTGGTTGATGCCAGAGGAAGACCCTGCAGGTGACCAATAGGGCTCACTCGCACGGCCTTTTTAACTCCTGATTTCCGCTCCCGTTAACCCCTGCGATGCTGCGTTGGATAACAGGAGCAGAAATCCGTAGGGTAAAGGGCTGTGCAAGCGACCAATAGGCTCACTCGCACGGCCCCTTACCACTAGTTGCTAGGCAGAAAAAAAAAATCAACCTGGGACCCTGCTGCAACAGTTAAAAGTCCGTGCCAGCGACCAACAAAGTCGCCAGTACGGACATTTAACTGACACAGCAGGGACACCAGTGGTCTCCCCGCTGTGTCAGTTAAATGTCAGTGCCAGCGACCAACAAAGTCGCCGGTACGGACATTTAACTTAGCATAAATAACTTACTATAACTT